>CM061142.1:618973680-618995071 GCA_030789695.1 Scilla litardierei
CAATCTAGTCGGTCGGCCAATGAGCTTGGACCGACTAAGTGCAAACAGCAGCCAAAGTCAAAAATAGGGCAAGATCTAGTCGGTCTAAGTTCATTCACTGACCGATTAGAACTGAATCTAGTCGGTCGATGACTGAACTTGGACCGACTAAGAGAGTCCAAAAGTTTGAAAATCAGAAATTTTGAGTACTCTCCTAAGCGCACTGGGACGAAATATCGAAATACTCTCATACATCATTATACTACCCCATAAAACATCGAAAGTTATAAATACGACGTTCATGAACAATTCTAGCATAAATTCCGAAAATCCAACCATAAATCCAAAAATCCCAACACATTTAGCATGAGCATATATAAAGAAAATTATTATCATGCAAGATTATTGAAAATATGAATCCTAAATCTCGGATTCACCCATAATCCCCAATTCTCGACGTAACTGCACAAATGAGTCTTCCTTGAGTGGTTTCATGAAAATATCGGCGATTTGCTTCTGGGTTTCAACGTACACTAAAATGATGTCCTTTTTAGCAACATGATCATCTAGGAAATGGTGACGGACATCTATGTGTTTAGAACGGGAATGGTGTATGGATTCTTAGAGAGACATATTGCACTTTGGTTGTCCACCATGATCGGGCAAGTATCACAGTTTATACCAAAGTCTTTAAAAGTGTGTCTCATCCAAAGAACCTTGTAACGACTGGTTTTCTTGTATGGATATATATATATATATATATATATATATATATATATATATGGTTGCCTTCTCTTTGGTTGTGATTTCCTTTCTCCGTCTCCGTGGTTTTCGTTTTCGTTCGTTTCGTCGTGTTTTCCTAGCTTCTTCCGTTGATCGTCGATTTCGGAGTAAGTCATTCGTGACGGGCTTCATATCGGTCATACCTTATTGTTAGATCAAGCCTAGGAGTCTTAGGAATCGATCCCGGAGCCTCGCGCTCCATTTCAGAACTTTCGGTGCACGTTAGCCGGTACAAGAAGGGGAACCGACCGACTAGATGACGATTTAGTCGGTCGGCAAACCTTCATGGACCGACTAGTGGCCTTTGATAATTATTTAGGAGTTACTGTTTATCGTTAGTCGGTCTAAGAACATTTGTCGACCCACTAGGTTGTAAACTAGTCGGTCAGCAATCATTCTTTAACCGACTAGCTCTATGATCATTTTTGATACCAAGTACTATTCATTCTTAGTCGGTCTAAGAACGTTCGTCGACCGACTAGATGAGAAACTAGTCGGTCAGTAGTTGTTCTTTGACCGACTAAATCTAAATCCTATTTTTCGTCAGGAGTTACTGTTTACACTTAGTCGGTCTGCGTTGGTCAACCGACCGACTAGTTCCCAAACTAGTCGGTCAGAGGTTGCTCTTTGACCGACTAATCAGTGTCGAAACCCTAATTTCTGGGCAGCCGCCGGATTCTTCCTTTAAATAGACCCGATCACTTTCACTTTCCTTCTTTTCTCCTGAGCCATTGTCTTCCCCAAATCCTTCTCCATCTTCCCCAAACCCTTCCTCCTTCATCTCAAGCCTATATCCACCATCCCAAGCTCCATCTCACCTCCATTGGCCATGCTTCAATCTCCTCTTCAAAACCCCCTTTAATCCATTTTTCTCCAGATTTTCCCCGTCATTTCAAATCTGAGCCGTGGTTCCTGGATCGTTCATTCGTTGCCGTGGTTGCTCGGCGTCGATCTTCCGCTTCTATATGGTAGTGTTCGATCCTTTAATGTTTTCACAACCCACATTGATATTGTGAAACCCTAATAAAAATGGTTATTAGACATCATAGGATTCAATTAAGAAACCGGTTCTAGATATCATTTCTAATGTTGTTTCTCTATAGCAGTGGTCCATTCACCGTAGATAACATTTGTGTGACGTGCTTGTCGACCGTCCTCGTCGGTATCAGGCAAGTGAAACTTGCATCTCTTGATTTGGGCCATGTCTTAGGCCATTGCCTTGCTTTAGCGTAAAAGAGACTAGACGGTGAAAGGATAGCCGTCTGGACGCCATTGACCTAGCTTGACAACGAAGCTTGGTCCGTCACCTTCATCATGCTTGTATGTCACGTTTAATTTCACTTAACGGTACGCGTATTAACAGTTCTTGTCATCCATGCATCTTTAACTGCCATGTTTAATTTAAATTAACGGTACGCGAATATCTGCTCATGTCATTGCATGCTTGTGTAGGAATATGGTGCCCTCGAGGCCATTTATTCCTGTGTGAATAGCACAAACATCTTGTTCGAAATAACAGTAAGCTGTTTGGTAATAATTTATCTAAGCTATATTGTAATGTAGTCAACATTAGATATAAACTTAGGTAAAGTCCTGAGACTTTATGCAAGGTCAAACGGTTATCGAGATGAGTATCTCGATCATGGAGAAACGTTTGACCGTCTGTAGCATAAGTCTAAAATGGTTCGTGGTCGTAGATGTTCCGAGACAAGGATATCGAAACATCGGATAGACCATTGTGTCTTAGTCTTCACCGTTTAGCGGTGGCGATGATCTCATGATCGCTTGACTTGGCGAAGTCGAAGACGAGACACAGGTGCTCATTAGAATGAGTTCACTGAACGATCCACTAGAGTTATCACATGGTTATATTGACCAATCTGTCAGTGATAACTCTGAGTGATGATAGGATAGTTGGTCTTTTGACTTGAGGTCATTTTGACGGACCTGTGCGTGAACGGTGCCACTTAGATCAATTGACCTAGCTTCGAGGCAAGGCCTGTCGAAAGGTCTTTTGATTGGGTGTCACTTGAAACGTACGAGGCGAGTAATGACCAAGAGAGGATTCGTCTCTCCCGGTCAATGGGAGTTAGTGTCGTAGAGTTAGTTCGGTCTTTAGTAAAAACTCTGCGCAGAGTATGTTGGAAGAAGTCCAACATTAGTTGACTAAAGATCGATAGAAACTAACCGGAGTCAAGTTATTGGGGTTGACAGTTTGACCGTACCCCAGACTTGATCCGAACGACATATTTAAGACGAAGAGACTATAACTACGGAATTCATCACGGAAACAGTCAGGTGGTCCCGACAATACTCATGTCAATGAGTCAACCACATAATGATGATTCCTGAAGCAGGGACGGGCAACCACTGCTCGTGGTCACTGCCGTATAGGGCTTCGAGCCCAACCTGTTGTAAGGGTCAGGCTGTAGGGTCTCACACAGAGTGGCAATGCTTCGTCTAGTAATAGGTAGAAAATAGTTAGGGAGAATATTTGCATTTGATGCAAAAGAAGAGATAATTGCATTTGATGCAATATGATAATTTAAGCTTAGATAGGGACTATTTTGCATTTGATGCAAAAGTGATTAAATATGTATTAAATTGTTTAATACAATATTTAATGAAATAAACGCAAGGAAAAGTTCACGGGTAAGACGGGAATGTCCCGGTCTAGACCCAGGTTCGAACGGCGTCCAAAATCGGACACCAGATGATCAAGTTATGCTCAAAACAGCCCATAGGATCAGACCGGGTCAGACCAGGCTAACCCAGACCAGACCTAAGTCTGGCCTGGGCGCCTGGCCAGACCATGGCTGAGCCAGGTCGCCAGCCCAGGCGCCTGGGCTCAGGCCCAGGCGCTGGGCGCCTGGGCCTGCGCCCAGGCGGGCCCGCCCAGGCGCCCTGGGCGCCTGGGCCAGGCCCAGGCGGGCCTGCCCAGGCGCCTTGGGCGCCTGGGGCGCTGGCCCAGGCGGGCCGCCCAGGCGCCCTGGGCGCCTGGGCGCCTGGCCCAGGCCCGGGCCAGGCGCCCAGACTGGGGTGCACCAGCCTGGGTGCGCCCAGACCAGGCGTCCAGCCGGGGTCTGGGCTCACCCAGTTGGTCTGGTGGGTCCCGCTTGTGCAGAAATTCTGCCCTAGGGCAGAACAGATTTGACGGCTCAGTTTTTATGAAAAAACTAGCCGTGGGTTGATCTTTGGACGATCAATTGGAGGGTCAAACGAACTCCGATTGACGAACGGTTTTTTCCTATGCGTTCACCGTTGAACGCTTGTCGTATTGATAGGTTGTATCAATCTTGAAGCTCAACGGTGAGTGAGTTAAAATTCACGGAAGTTTGCACTTTGTGAAGTGCAAACTAACTTGATTTAATTTAACTCTAAATTTTAGTCCCACATCGGATTTTGAGAAAGGGGGAGAGTCCGCCGCCTATATAAATAGGGGTCTCCCCCCTTCCTCAAAACTCGTCCCAAGCTCTAGATCTGAGCGGCTCTCGTAAATGTTGGAGCACGCTCGGATCTAGGCTTAAATAAATATTTCTCTATCTCCCTAAAATTCTGCCTTACTCCTGCGGGCTCTAGCAAAGCCTCAAAGGAGTTCGGATTCTGGATCTGAAATCTTGGCGGAGGTTTCACTCGCGTGAAACTTTCTTCGGCGCGTGGTTGGCTCGGCGGCACGGGGATTGATCGCCTCGGGATGCGGAGCGGTTCGAGGAGCGGTTCGGGGAGCGGGTTCAAGGAGCGGCTCGGCGTGGGACGGGAGCAGCTCCATGCATCTTTAACTGCCATGTTTAATTTAAATTAACGGTACGCGAATATCTGCTCATGTCATTGCATGCTTGAACACTCATCGTGATTGCGTAGCATCGCTACATGCTAGTGCTACTTGTTCCGGCTAGGCACCCGTTTTGCGGGCACAACCCTAGGCCAAATACGATTCTGGCTCGTGGTCCAGAAAACGAGCTCAACATAGCCTGCGGGCAATAGGGCACTCACCTGTGTGTGAGTGATCCCTTGTACTTGAACATAGCCTGCGGGCAATAGGGCACTCACACGTGTGTGGGTGATCCCTTGTACTTGTTACTTGACAATACATGTCACACCTACCACTTGTTACTTGCTTTACTTGTTACTTCCATACGATACTTGCCATGCCATGCACCATACTATAACTGCTAGGTTGTTAGTTTACCTTTCTTTCAGTTTCCTTGCACAAGTCTTTCGACTTGCTGACATGTGCCCCTTTTCTCTTTTGGGTGACACATGTTAGATCCCGAGCCTGAGTTTGTCGTTGGGGACGTTGTGTTTGCTGACGCTGAGTCAGAACCTGCGTTGATCGAGGACTTTGTGGACACTGGAGATCAGTCTTAGTGTCCTCGTCGAGCTTTCCCTTTTGTTTTAGACTGCTTTTAGTTATCGGTGCGTAGCACCCTTTCTATGTTTGTGTTTGATTTGTTGGCCGTGTGTTAGGCCTTTAGACTCTTTCCTTTTAGCATGGTGGCTTTTCTGGATGTTGAACTTAATTTTAATGTTGGACAAATTCTGAGATTTGAGATTTTATTTCTGTCTCTCCTTGTGTTATTATTGTTGTTCTGTTTGTGGTTACAGGGACCTGCTTATGTTTTATTGACGCTTATCGGGTTTGGGGCTTCACATCTCCACTCTCGTGCGGACCTTTTCACGTCTCGCCTCCATCTTTGGGAAGCGGGGCGTGACAAACCTGAGCACACGCAGCACCGGCGGCAATATATTCCGCCTCGGTGGTTGAAAGTGATACAGAATTCTGCTTCTTGAAAAACCAAGAGACAAGAGAATTTCCTATAAAATGGCAAGTGCCACTAGTACTTTTCCTGTCGGATTTGCATCCAGCATAATCTGCGTCACTATACGAGATTAACTAATATGTGCTAGACTTTGGATAATATAATCCGTAGTCGAGTGTGTAACTTAAATAACAGAAAATACGTTTTACCGCTACCAAGTGAGATTCCTTAGGTTGAGATTGATAACGAGCACATACACATACAGCAAACATAATATCGGGCCGACTGGCAGTAAGATATAATAAACTACCTATCATACCTCGATATAGACGAATGTCTACATCTTCGCAGCCCAAATCTTTATCAAGATGTGTAGTAGTGCTCATTGGAGTCTTCTTGCCAGAGGTATTCTCCATTCCAAATCGCTTTAGCAACTCCACCGTGTACTTGGTTTGGTGGATGAAGATTGCATCGTTCATTTGGCGAATTTGGGGACCTAAGAAATATTTAAGCTCACCCATGTGGCTCATCTCAAATTGGTCCTTCATGACATTAGAAAACTCTTCGCAAAGAGTGAAGTTAGTAGCACCGAAAATGATATCATCAACATAAATTTGAACTAAAATAATATCATGATTAGAATACTTAAAAAATAATGTAGAATCAACTTCACCCATTTTAAAACCCAAATCCAAAAGAAAGTTCTTTAGGCGGTCATACCAAGCTCGAGGAGCTTGTCTCAAACCATAAAGTGCTTTCTTAAGTTTGAAAACATGATTTGGAAATTTTTCATTTATAAAACCCGGAGGTTGAGAAACATAAACTTCCTCAACAACATCTCCGTTTAAAAACGCACTTTTTACATCCATTTGAAAGAGTTTAAAATCTTTATGGCATGCAAAAGATAACAACAACCTAATAGATTCTAATCTAGCTACCTGAGCAAAGAATTCTTCGAAATCTATACATTCCTCTTGCCGGTAGCCTTGAGCTACTAACCGAGCTTTGTTCCGGACGACGATTTGGTTCTCGTCGGTCTTGTTCTTGAAAATCCACTTCGTTCCTATAACGGTGTGGTTCTTCGAAGGCAATGGAACAAGCTCCCAAACCTCATTCCTCTCAGATTGAATGAGTTCCTCCTCCATGACTAAGATCCAAGCACTATCTTCGCACGCTTCGTTAATATTCTTTGGCTCAATTGAGGAGGCAAAGGCACAATGAGCGAAGTAGTTGACTTGAGATCTCGTCTTGACACTATCAAGTATGTTGTCAATGACTTGCTCGTGGAGATGGTCACGAACTGTATGAAGCCGTTTGGGAATTCCCTGATCACTAGGCACATTCTCAAAAGTACCATCAGTAGGGTTAGTATCAATAGAATCAATAGACTTAGAATTACCAATAGAATCACATAAAACATCCATGGAGTCATCATCATTAGTAATTCTAGACGGGACAAAATTTTCGTTAAATGAAACATGAAGAGATTCCTCGATCGTTGAGGTTCTTTTGTTGTATATCCGGTAGGCTGTGCTACGGGAGGAATATCCAACAAATATCCCCTCATCGGATCTTGGATCAAATTTGTCCAAACTACCATACATGTTTTTAATAAAACATTTTGCGCCAAAAACTCGAAAATGTTTAACTTGAGGCAATCTACCAAACAACAATTCATAACAAGTTTGTTTGGTGCCGGGCCTCAAAAGTATCCTATTAAACACGTAGCAAGCGGTATGTACCGCTTCCGCCCAAAATTGATGGCCAAGTTGGCTATCATCAAGCATAGTGCGAGCGCATTCCACTAGCATCCTATTCTTCCTCTCAACTATACCATTTTGAGGGGGTGCGCGAGGGAAAGAAAAGGTGTGAGTAATACCAACTTCATCACAAAAATTTGAGAAAGACTCATTCTCAAATTCCCCTCCATGATCACTACGAATAGTGACAATGGTGGTTCCAATGAGATTTTGTACTTTCTTAACAAATATTGTGAAGTTTTCAAAAGCATCATTTTTATTACTTAATGAAAATACCCAAGTAAATCTAGAAAAGTCATCAACGATGACAGGTTCATATCGAGCATTCCGTAATGAAGCAACTCTAGTTGGCCCAAAAAGATCTAGATGTAAAAGCTCTAGAGGCCGCATAGATGAAATACTTTTCTTAGGTTTGAATGACGATTTAGGAAGCTTACCTCGTTGGCACGAGTCATAAAAGCTTTTCTTTTGAAAGACAAGCTTAGGAAAACCTTTAATAGAATTTATCTTGGAAAGTTTGAAGAGTGTTCCAAAGTTCACATGACCAAAGCGTCGATGCCATAAGTGTTGTTCACTTGTGTTGGCAATGAGACATTGTTCATGTGATTTTGGTAGATCTAATATATAAATATCCTTATGGCGTGTGTCAGAGAATAACACATTATTAGTATCTTTACTCAAAATATGACACATTCCTTTCGCAAAGCTAACTTTGTAACCTTTGTCACAAAGTTGCCTTATTGAAATAAGATTGTGATTTAATCCTTTAACAAGGTATACATCACTTATTAGAGGTTTAGATGTGTTACCTGCTTTACCAACACCAATGATGGTTCTGCTCTCGTTGCCTCCAAAGACTACTCGGTTCCCATTTGCAATGGGCACCACTCTGGAGAGCAATTGAGCTTCACCCGTCATGTGTTTTGAACACCCGCTATCGAGTATCCACTCATCCTTGGAGCTAAATTTGGATTTGTTGCTCCGTTTCTTTTTCTTGAGTACCTAAAGATAGAAATAGCATTCCATGGTACCCAAGGTCATTGGGTCCTAAAAGATTAGACCTTTGGAAGCCAAGTCCAATTGGACTTAGACTTCCCAACATAATCATCATTATGCACGATATTCATAAAATAGGAATTCATGTATGCTTGTTTTTCATGCATGTTAGTGTTCTTCGGGCCCCAAATAGTGAATATTTTGGGAGTCCTATTCCTATTGGGAGCATGCATACATTGTTGATGTCTACGTGATGCATGTGGCCTATGAGGAGGTGGTCTAGGAAATGCATGTCGTGGATAAGCATATGGCACATGATGAAATGGTGGTGGCGACATATGATATGATGCATGATGGTAATCATTCATATGATAGTGATGTGGATGAACATATGCATGTGGAGGAACACGTGCGTGGGGGTGTCTCACTTATTGTGCATGTGCTCGTGGACGTGGAGCATAAAAATCTTCATATGTGTGAACATGTAGAGTAGGATGTGTGTTCCTACGTGGCATGGTATTGGTGTACATAAATGCATGACCTTTCTTTGGAGGTCCACCCAAAGTGGGTTTCTTTCCAAATGGGGATGTGTACCTAGTGGAAGCACCATTGGTAGATGAACTACCCATGGGGTGTTTACTCCCACTAGTTGAGGCTTCGGAAGATGGCCTAACAAAGGTGGTGGACGATTTGGATGAATTTCACATCTTATACCCCAAGCCAATGTGATGATTGGCCGGAAGTAAGTCATTTAGGATATTATCCAAATGGTCATTACCCTTATTGAATTTATTAATTCGGCCTAATGTGCACTCATAATTCTCGGTGAGAGAATGCATAGAAGCATCGAACGTGGACACTTGCGATATGAGTACACAAACACAAGACTTTTGATATTCATTCTCAATACTCAAAGTTGAGTTTCGAGAAATCAAATCAGCTATCTCGCGTTCATCTGATTCCTCAATATGAACATGCTTAAGTTGAGATTTGAGATTTACAATCTCATTTCTCAAGTCTTCAACAACGGTGTCGTTGTTGATGACGATAGGCTTAGGTGAGGTTTGGAGACTAGTTAGCTCATCTTTAGTCTTAGTATATCTATTTACTAATTTAGAATACTTAGACCAAATTTGCTCGTTAGCTAATCTAAGATCATCCATAGTTACCTCATCGCCTTCATCCTCGCTATCATCGGAGGAAGACTCTTGATCATGTTCCTCTCTAGCTATGAAGCACATGTGTGCTTGCTCCACTTGTTCATCATCCGACTCTTCACTTGAGGAGTCCTCGTCGGAGTCGGTGAAAGTGCCGACAAGCCCTTTCTTGTACCCTTCTTGTACTTCTTTGACTTGTCAAACTTGGGCGCCTTCCATTTCTCTTTTTGTTTGTTTTGAGGACAATCCGCTTTAATGTGTCCTGGCTTTTTGCATTTAAAACACAAAGGAGCAGAGGCGTTAGAAGAACTAAATTTAGATTTGTTCTTGAAGTTACCTTTCCGGAAGAATCGGTTGAACTTCTTTGCCATGAGGGCAATGGATTCCAAGTCCATCTCGTCTTCCGATTCTTCATCATCGGTAGATGTAGATGGAGCGACCTTGAACATAATCACCTTTTTCTTTGGCTCGTCTTTCTTCAAGTACGACTTCATCTTGTCTTGCATCTTTATTTTACTGTCCTTGCGTACCTCATAAGACATCAAGGTACCCATTAGTTGAACCACAGTATATTTATTCATATCGTTACCTTCCTCGATGGCGAAGGTACGTTTCTCCCAACAAGAAGGAAGTCCGTCAATGATCTTTGAGACTTTCTCCTTTTGGGTTTAGGTCTTTCCAAGAGCCTCCAACTCGTTGGTAATGTCAACGAAGCGAGCATAGTACTCCTTCATCTTCTCACCCTGTTGCATATGAAATAATTCGTAATCTTTATTTACAACAGTGAGTTTGGAGTCTCTTACCCTACTCGTTCCTTCATGCAAGATGAGGAGTGAGTTCCAGATTTGATATGCACTCTTACATGTGCATATCTTGTTGAAGTCTTCGGGCTCCAACGCACATTGCAATGCATTCATTGCCTTCGCATTGTATACCTCCGCGACGACCTCCGCGGTAGTCCACTTCGCAAAGTCAGGTTCGGTGGGCTCGACATACTCCGTCAACGTAGCTCTCCATAGTGAAGTGCTCCGGAGAAACGTTTCCATCCGGTATTTTCAGTACCCATAATTGGTACCGTTGAAGAAGGGAGGCCTAGTTGAGGAGTGTCCTTCCATCACCGAAGAAGCTCCTTCACGGTTCCTGAAGGTGCTATAGTCTGAAGGTGGACGAACGTTCTTGTTGTCGTTGGTAGACATATCTATGAACTTTGCTCTGATACCAAATGTAATGCCCTGATAGCTACTGCACAAGTACTAGAGGGGAGTGAATAGTACTTTAAAATAATCAAGAGAAATTATTCCTAATTATCGTACAAACTCAACCAACAATGCGGAAATGAAAATAGACAACAATAAAAGACAATTGCAAACAAAGCGATATAACGGGTTCGGATCCACCCAAGTCTCTCCGACTTGTTCCCGGTGATCCTACGTCCCAAACACCCAGATCCCCTCTGGCTACTTGAGTTAGAAACCACTAACCTAATTTTTGCACCATGAAATTCTTGTAGAAAACCTCTACAAGATCAAATCATACACAAATGAAAATGTGACTCCCACAAACCGGGATCACACACTTCTCTCACAACCGAGAGAAAAACTTGCGATAACAAAGTAAATGAAATATAAAACACTTACCAACAAAATCCTATGCCTTGAGTAAACTTACAATATTAGGGCAAGGAGGATTTTGAGGAAGATAATGTCACCAAACCCTAGCTCCAAGAAGATGAACAGTGATCGAAGGCTAGGATGGAGTTGGTGACCTTGAATCAAGCTCTTGGCTTGAGAGGCTCACAATGAAGAGAATCTCTCTTGAGGAAATTAGGGCTCAAGGAGTTTGGAGAGATTCTTGTAAGAATTGAGTGAGCTTGGAATGAGAATTAAATGCTCTCTCTTTGATCTCTAAAACTCAATAATGGCAGCCTTGAATGCTATGAAGAAGCATCACAAGATTATATAGGATAGAGAGGAGAGAGAGAGAGGGAAAATTCGTGCATTTAATGCTCCAACGGATCTATTTCTGAAGCAGTCTAATCGGTATAAGAAGGATCACTGACCGATTAGTTTCTCAACTAGTCGGTCGGTGATTCCTCTTGGACCGACTAAGAGGTTGACAGCCAATAAAGAAGAATTTCAGGAGATAGAACTAGTCGGTCTAAGAAGACTTGTCAACCGACTAGTTTGACAACTAGTCGGTCGGTGAGTGTTCTTTGACCGACTAAGAGTTGAAATATAATAGGCTGAATTCAAAGAGAGCTAGCCGGTCTAAGAACAAATTCCAACCGACTAGTTTCACAACTAGTCGGTCGATGAATGTTCTTGGACCGACTAACTGTAAACATTAGCTCAGGCTGAAAAATGAAGTCTTAACTAGTCGGTCTAAGAAGGATTCCAAACCGACTAGTTTGACAACTAGTCGGTCGGTGAACCTTCTTGGACCGACTAATTGGTCAACAGTGAAGATGCTGAATTTAGCAAGGAGATCTAGTCGGTTCAAGAAGGATTACTGACCGACTAGATTGTCATCTAGTCGGTTGGTTCTTCTTCTTGAACCAACTAAGATGCACAAGAAGCCGCGAAATGAAGCGTGAAGCTTCGGGAAAGTTTCTAAGGGCTTCTAAGATAATCCTAGCTCTAAGATATGAGCGTAATGAAGATAATAATGTAAGACCTACTCAAGGCTTAACATTCTACGAAAAGAAGCTAGAAGACTATAAATTAAACTTGACGAACCGTCTTCAAAGCTTCAATCCGAATCTCTTGACTTCAATAATGCTCCTTTAGCTTCAACGAAGCTTCATGCACTCGATCATGCGCTTTGAAAAGTCTTGAGACGTCGCTTTTGATGTACATAGAATTTTGGCGACGATCTCCATAACTGCGCTCACAAAGAGTTAGTTCACTATATTTATGTTTGTTCATCATCAAAACCAAATCCGGGGAATCAATACTCAACAGTGTTATGAATCAACTACTGGGGGAGGAGCACACAACTCTTTATTTATAGGCAATATGAGAGAATACAGTTATGGGCTACATTGATATGGGCCTATGTCTAAGATAGCCCAGAATCTAATCCAACTCCGATTAATAACCGTTCACAACACTCCCTCTTGTCCAGTCATAGGCGTGGACTCTGCTTGTGAATACTTCAGGATTCTGATCATAGAAGAGTCTCACATGGGGTGGATACTTCGAGATCCTGAGTTGGCGAGATTTGCCTCGTTAAAACATTTAGCTATGGAAAACCCAGTGGGAAAAACCGTTCACAACTCCGATTGATATGGGCCTATGTCTAAGATAGCCCAGAATCTAACCCAACTCCGATTAATAACCGTTCACAACACTCCCTCTTGTCCAGTCATAGGCGTGGACTCTGCTTGTGAATACTTCAGGATTCTGATCATAGAAGAGTCTCACATGGGGTGGATACTTCGAGATCCTGAGTTGGCGAGATTTGCCTCGTTAAAACCTTTAGCTATGGAAAACCCAGTGGGAAAAATCATAGTTAAGAGAAAAGAGTACAAACTCTCCCTGATCTGTACAAGCTCTCAAGCTTTCAGATCTCTTAGGCGTCTCATTCCAATTTTTTGTACAAGCTTCCTAAAAGTGGCATTAGTAAGGGCTTTAGTGAACAAGTCTACCAAATTGTCACATGATTGCACTTGTCTGATGTCAATCTTTCCATCTCTCTGTAGCTCGTGTGTCCAGAAGAACTTTGTTAAAATGTGCTTGGTTCTGTCACCTTTGATGAAGCCACCTCGTAGCTGAGCTATACAAGCAGCATTGTCCTCGAACATTGTTGTAGGTCCGAGATCTTTGGTCTTCAGTCCGATAGCTGACAGAATGTGGTGGACAACTGAGCGTAACCATACACATACTCTGCTTGCTTCATGGATGGCAATAACCTCTGAGTGATTGGATGAGGTCGCCGTCAGGGTTTGCTTGATGGATCTCCAGGAAATGGATGTCCCTCTATAGGTAAACACGTACCCAGTATGTGACTTCGCGTTGTGGAGATCAGACAAGTAACCTGCATCAGCATAACCAGCAAGTGTAGAGGATATTCCATTTTTGTAGAAGAGTCCCAACTCTATAGACCCTTGGAGGTAGCGCAGAAGGTGCTTAACCCCGGTCCAGTGGCGATGTATGGGTGTTGGCTGTATCTGGCTAGCAAATTTACTGCGAACGCTATATCGGGATGCATGCAGTTTGCCAGATATAAGAGTGCTCCGATGGCACTTAGATAAGGGACTTCTGGACCAAGTATATCCTCCCCCTCTTCCAGCGACCGGAAGGGGTCTTTATGTGCATCCAAAGATCGTACCACCATAGGTGTACTTTGTGGATGACATTGGTCCATATGGAATCTTTGCAACATTTTCTTTGTGTATGTGGTTTGATGTAATAGGATTCCATCTTTTAGATGTTCAATCTGTAAACCAAGGCAGAATTTCGTTTTGCATAGGTCATTCATTTCAAATTCTTTTGTTAGGCTTACAGATATATCAGCGATCTCTTCAGGAGATCCAATGAGATTCAGATCGTCTACGTAGACAGCAATTATTACGAATCCTTTTCCCTTTGTTCTTATGAAGATACAAGGGCAGACTTCATTGTTGTTGAATCCTTGTTTAACAAGGAATTCGCTGAGTCTGTTATACCACATCCTTCCTGATTGTTTGAGACCATACAGTGATCTTTGAAGCTTAACAGAGTAGACGTCCCGAGGTCTATCTTTTAGTTCAGCAGGCATTGAAAAGCCATCAGGAAGTTTCATGTATTCTCCTTGTCGAGATTACCGTATAGATATGCAGTCACAACATCCATTAGTTGCATATCTAAGCCTTCCTTTGCTGTTAAGCTTATCAGGAATCTGAAAGTGATCGCATCCATGACCGGGGAGTATGTTTCGTCATAGTCAATGCACGGTCTTTGGGAAAATCCTTGTGCTACAAGTCTTGCTTTGTAGCATGCGATCTCATTATTTTCATTTCTTTTTCTTACGAATACCCAGTTGTATCCCACAGGTTTGACACCAGTAGGTGTCTAGACTATTTGCCCAAAGACTTTACGTTTCTGAAGCGAGTCCATCTCGTCTTCTATTACCTGATTCCACTTTGGCCAGTCATTTCTGTGTTTGCATTCAGCAACGGAATGTGGATCATGATCATCGTCGCTTCCGGCGACGCGAATAGCAATGTGAAACGCGAAGTCATCGTCGACGACTGTACTCTTTCTGTCCAATACCTCCCCTGTACGTACATAATTTAATGATATTTCAGTTTCTCCCAGCAGTTCCTCTGTAGTGGATTCTGGGAGGGGAGAGGGTATGGATACGAGCTCGTTTCTCTGTGGGGGTATCGTCCCAAGGTCTCCGAATATTTTTTCTTGGATTTTTATACTTGGAGCCTAATGGTCTGCCTCTTTTCTGTTGAGGTGCAGTCACGTCTGCTGCTGGTGGATTGCATCCATCCTTTGGGATGTCAATCCTAGCTGGAGTGTTTGCAGCAGGGATGTGTGATTTGACAATCTTCTGGTTGTCAGTAAACGAGTCCGGTAAACTATGAACTGTGTTCTGGATGTGTAAGATCTTCAGGATATCATCATCACATTGTTTTGTTACCGGATCTTAGTGGGTCAAACTTTTTCTATCCCACGTTAACATTTGCTTCGCGCTAGACTTTTCAATGTCTAGGCCCATTTTGGGGAAATATGTTTCATCAAAGTCACAGTCTTCAAGACGTGCCTTGAAGCGTTTGTGGTTCTAGGTATCTAATAATAGAGTGTGAGTCAAACCCTACATAAATACCTAGGCGACATTGAGGGCCCATCTTGGTCTTCTGGGGTGGTGCAATGGGGATATAAACTACGCAGCCGAAGATTCTCAAGTGAGATATGTTCAGCGGCGTTCCATATGCAAGTTGCATTGGAGAGAGACTCTGACCTCCTGAGGGTCTTATTCTTATTAATGATGCAGCATGCAGAATTACATGTCCCCATGCATCCACCGGCAACTGTGATTTCATTAGCAATGGACGTGCAATCCATTGTGGTCTTTTAATTAGCGACTCAGCTAACCTATTCTGGGCGTGAACATGCGGCACCGGATGTTCAATTTCAATTCCAGTTGCCTGGCAATATTCTTGAAATGACTGGGAGGTAAATTCCCCCGCATTATCCAGACGTATTTTATTTATTTGGTTGTCTGAAAAATGCGTCTGCAACTTTATAATTTGTGCCAGGAGCTTTGGGAAAGCTAAGTTGCGGATCGATAGTAGACACACATACGAATATTTCGAAGATGCATCAATGAGTACCATGAAGTACTGGAAAGGCCCACTAAGGGGTGGATGGGTCCATATATGTCTCCGTGTATTCTTTCGAGGAAGCTTGGAGACTCGATATCCACTTTAAGTGGTGATGGCCTTGTTATTAATTTACCCTTGAAGCAGGGTACACAAGGGAATTCTCCCTTCTGAAGAATCTTCTGGTTCTTTAGGTTATGCCCATGAGATTGTGATAAGATGCGGTGCATCATCATAGATCCAGGGTGGCTAAGTCTATCATGCCAAAGTAAAAATTTGGCTGATATCGGGCACTTCAGGTGCTCCGTCAGGTTTGCTTCCTCTCTCCGAATTTTTGTATGGTAGATGCCTGATGAAAAGATCTCAAAACGTTCAAGTATGGTTTTAACTCCATTTTCTTGAGACGTTACATACAGTAATTCATTTTCTTTTACATTTGGTGTTTTCAAGTGGAATCTGTTCAGACGGATATATTTGAAACTTAGTAAGTTTCGCTTGGAATTCGGAGAGTATAATGCATCTTTAATTATGATTTCTGTTCATTTGGGGAACAACAAGGTTGCATTCCCAGAACCTTCAATTATATCCGATGGCCCTAAAATTGTATTTACAGGGCTCTTATACGGTATAACGCTGTAAAAATAGCATTTGTGCTGAAGGATCGTATGTGTCGAATCACTGTCTACCAAGCAGTCATGAGAGAATTCCATCTAAAAAGATGAGTATAACATGTGCATTCAGAAACTAAATTTTATTCAAAGGAAATCAAATTACATAAAAGCTCTCATAAAATAGATTGTTCTGAAAATAAAAAGCTAAGATAAATGTAGTAGGCTAAGCAAGCATGTCCTCTGATTCGAAGTCTTTTGCTGTGAACTTGACTGCATTGTTTGCAGCCACCAGGTTTGTTTCAGTATTCTTTTTCTTGCTTTATTTATACAGCTCCTGGAGATGCAGTGGGGTCCTGCACACTCTGGACCAGTGGCCTTTCATGCCACAGCTGTGGCACTGGTCTTCCCAATCCCTATTGGGTGGAGGTGCATCATTTTTCTTGTTTCATTTCTGCGCCATGTGAACTTGCGCGTCCCTTCATTCTTTCGCTGCTATACCTGACCCTTGACTCTTTTGTGTTGTCTACCTTTCTGTGGTTTTTATTTTCTTTTATTATCTCTCTTCTTTTTTAAGGAAGAGATATGGTGAGCTTCTGGTAGAGGGGCAGTGCCAGGAGAGCGCATATTGTGAGTTGCGAGAAGAAGCTCTCTGTTTTGTTCGGCCATGAGTAAATATGACAGCAGCTCAGAATACTTGGTGAACTTACGTTCACGATATTGCTGCATGAGTATCGCATCTTTTTCATGGAAAGACGTATACGTCTTTTCCAGCATGCGATCTTCTGAGACTTTCTCACCACACAACTTCAGGCGTGAGGTGATGTTGAAAAGTGCTGAGTTGTACTCAGCAATGGACTTGAAGTCCTGCAGTCTCAGGTTCTCCTACTCATATCTTGCCCTTGGGAGTATAACATCTCTCTGATGTTTATATCTATCCTCAATGGCGGTCCATAGCTCAAGTGGATCTTCGACCGTAAGGTACTCAGCCTTTAAGGTCTTGTCCACATGGCGGCGAATATAGATAATGACTTGCGTCTTTTCTATATCGCTAACATTTTCTTTTTCTGTTACAGCAGCAATGAGGGACGTTGCCCGCAGGTGAAACTTTACATCTAGCTGTCAGCTTAGATAGTTTCTACCTGATGCATCCAGCACTTCGAAATCGACGCTTGCAATTTTAGCCATTTATCTAGCAGAGCACAAATATGCATGAATTAATATTTTAATCAAAGAAATATTTTCATGTGGAGGCAATATATAATGAAAGGCAAAATGCGTGGATCGGCCAGTCCCACATAAAAAAGAGTCCAAAGTCCATACAGTCCATATTACACAATTTAAAGCTTAAAAGGAAAATACAACTTTGAAAACCCTGTGGGTCCCATAAATATCTCCAGCTTCAATTGTGGCCTCCGTCTTAATGAAAAGTGCTCTTCTGTCTTTGGCATTTACATAAATTCCTCACTACAATTTCTCTCAAAAATAAAAGAAAAGTGCGAGAAATATAATGTGGGACTTAAACAGCCGATCCAAAAACCACATTTAGCCATTCATGCAGAAATATTGTGCTCATCAACATTTTCATTCACAGACATCGCAGGCAGTTATATTCGCATGCAGATAAATAATTTAATCACTTAATAATTATTGGACCACTGGGCAATGTCATACACCGTTAGGTTAGTTAACTAACGGCAGAGCGGTCGCAGGATCTTCCCAATTATTAAGCTTAAATATAATGTACAACCACGGATAAATTATCCACAGAATAAGCCAGTGATGTAAAGCATGTATAGATGATTTTGCAGAAGAAATCATTTGATGCATGGATTGTAAAAATTTGGGTTTAATCAACGAATTGAAAAAGAGCCCAAATGCGACATGTTTTATGTAAAAGGAAAAAGATTTCCTTTTTAATTCATCCCCAGTAACCCCCAATAGTCCCCAATAATCCATTATATGTCCACTTATTGCCTCATAATATACCGTGATTTTTTACAAATTTTTAGACCCACAAACGCCATTTTTAATTAATTTTTAGCCCAAAAAGGCTTTTAAGGCTTATTTTTAGCCTCCCCACGTTTTTTTGAAGAAAAACTAGCCTGCAGGCCTGAAGCCCGCAGCTTGGCTGCGGGCTTCAGGCCCGCAGTCAATTTTTTTGAAACAAGGCCTGCGGACCTGAGGCCCGCAGTTTGCTTGCGGGCTTCAGGCCCTGCAAGACAGTAATAATTTTTTTTGGGGTTTACACAAAGAAAAAACCCTAAAAATTTGATTTTTGGGACGAAAAGTTCGTCGTTTTAGGTGATTTAGCAAATCCCCATATCGATCTTGCGCGATCTATGGATAGATCAATCATACGTAAGATAAAAACATCGTTTTAGCGATTTTTACCTCTATATCCGTCCTCCGGATATAACGACGGTTGAACGAAGCCCTACGCGTATGACGACGTTCGATTGAGGAAGTCTTGCACCGCGCGTGTGGATCTCCCTTCTCCTTCCGCCTTCGCAACGATCAAAAAAAATTTTGTGGAAAATTTTTAGAGGCTCGTGCTGATAACGTGTTATGAATTAACTACTGGGGGAGGAGCCCCAGCCCTTTATTTATAGGCAATAGGGGAGAATACAGTTATGAGCTACATTGATATGTGCCTATCTCTAAGATAGCCCAGAATCTAAACCAACTCCGGTTAATAACCGTTCACAAGATTGTTTGTTTTTTGTTCTTTTTTTCTTTCCACCACATGTTAGCATTTACATGTTTTTTTTAATAGAACAATGATAACATGTCACTTAAGCAATATTGATAGCTTGTTTTCTATCCTAAAAAGGTGGAAAGTTTTTGGAAAGGTGCCATGATCTTCGAAGGGGTCTCATCAATTTTTTTTTGGAAAAAATACCTTAGACACGTACTTCTAAACTTGTAAAATATTCATACATAAAAGATTAGAATGCATGATCCACCTCATTAAATACAGATGTGTGGTTCACATGTTTATATCTTACATAGGCAAAAAATTAAATTTCACTCTTTTACTGAATTTTTCGTAATTTCAATTAATTTTTGGGTTTGGAATATACAAGTGCGAAGTGAATTAAAATTAAATTCCGGGTCTATAAAAAATTTCGGTACAAAAACATCGGTATTTTTAAAAGTGAAGGGGGTTTAAAGAAATTTGTCCAAACGTTCGGCCGGATGCCTAATTAAATTATTAGTAGTCCTAGCCGTTGGTACCGCAACTGGCAAATGTCCGTGTGGCCTCCGCGTCCATTGTGGGTCCCACGACCTCTGGGCTCTATTTTCCACCTCCCGCTCTTATTTCATTTTCAGAATAAACTGACATGTCACGCTTGTGACGTGTCAGCTTTCGCGCCCCAATACATTCTCTAAGTCTCAAATTATGGTCAATTTTTCTGTCTCTAAACTCCTTCGACTAGCCCCACCATCAACTCCCCTTCCACGCGATACGATCCAGTCACCGCTCCCCTCCCTTCCACCCAATCCCTATTCTATACACCTGGCGGTAACTTTAAGCCAAGTGTGCGCCTCGATTTGGCGCGACAGCAACGGCCCGTTTACTTAAATCCGACGGTGGATGAATCACCTGTGGTACCATTTTACGGATGAGATCTACTTGCCGGCGTGGCACGCTTTTCTTATTATACACGTCACCCTTTCTTAATGTTTAAGGACTCTTGTAACGTAAAATTTGCAAATCAATTCCCATTATTCGCTTGTAAAATATTTGATTTAGTGGGGATTTAAGAGGAAAAGAAAATTTAATTTGAGAACAGGACAAATCTCGAGTTGTGACAGAGGGATGCTAGCGAAGCAGGGGCGCAATAATCAATTATAAAATCAGCATCATCATGCAAAAATAATATTAAATAAAGAGTGAAATTCGTTTGTCGAAGGAAACGATTGATTTCTTTGCCCCCCAAATTTTCATCTCTCTGATTCGCTGGCGGAAGGTTATAATTTGGGTCAGGTAGGCTAAATTTTTTCGTCGAATTTTGCGTGATTGGAATAATATTTTTTTGAATATCGGAATTTTCGGAATTTTCGTATTTTTTTTGTTAGTTTGGAGAGTTTAAGATAGATTCAAGTTTAGTATTTGAAAGATTTATCTGATTTCGATCGATTAAGATGAAGCAGTAGTTAGGTTTTCTTCCTGATCCGCCCCTTTTACTGAGATTTTTTTGTTCTCGATTTTTCTGGGTTTGTTATTTATTTAGGGATTATTTTGGAACTTAAATTAATCGTAACAATCAGAAATTAATTTTGTTAATTTTGGTTCGTCATTTGATAAAGAGAGGAATTTCATTGCATTAATCCTTTCTTTTGTTAGCAGATTTGTCGTTGTAGAGTTAAGAGTCAAGCAAGCTGAAAAACGATATTCTTGCCAGTTACCTTTGCCTTCAATCCACACATAGAAATGAAAAAAAATGTCATTGATAAAGGTGGTTCCTTTGATTAACAGCAATCCCAGCTACATTGAAATTGACATCAATTAGTAAATTGTAAGTCATATTGCTTGGTTAAATCTTGTCAAAAATCTGAGTGATTTGGTATGCAGATGTGAATGGGATTTTAATGAGCAATGCAGAGGTCACGTAGGGCTCTTCTGCAAAGAAGAGCGGCCGCATCGGAGAAGAAAGTGAACCCTGGCAGTGGCGCCCGTCGTCTATCTTACAAGCTATCTCTTTCTATTGTCATGTTCTTGTGGGGACTCGTCTTTCTTCTCAGCTTCTTGATTGGCCATGGAAATGATTATAGAGGTATACTTACTTTAATTTAATGTACTTTTGTTTATATCGTTTACCAAAATTGAAGGAAAGAAAAAACATATGATGCATGTAATCATGGAGTGATGGAATGCAGATATCTTGATTCGTATGTCCTGCGAAATCCATTTTTGTGTTCTTTTCTATCCTTGTCACTGTGGTAGCGTTCACATTTCTTTTAGAACAGTTTGTCGATTTAGTTGGTATCGTTTAAATCTTGTTAACAATATTTTTGTTGCATTATGTAAATG